>VAHF01000244.1:57500-75391 GCA_008009225.1 Acer yangbiense | reverse complement strand
TTCCAAAGGCTCGATAACCTTTCTAAAAGGCTCGATTGAGTTTCAAATTTATTTCGTGCCTATTACACTGTCATCATGCCTTTTGAAGTGTTATGGAGCCTTTGTGAAAAAAATTTCGTGCCTTATTGAAATTGTTTCGTGCCTTTTAACAATGTCATCGTGCCTTTTGTAGTTATTATCGAGCCTTTTTAAAAAAAATATTTCGAGCCTTTTGAACAAGTTTCCAGCCTTTTGGTTGATTTCGATCCTTTTGTGAAAAAAAATTTCGAGCCTTTTGAAAAAAAATTCGAGCCTTCTTCAAAAATTCCGTGCCTTTCTAAACAAAGTTTCGAGCCTTTTAACAAAATATTCGTGCCTTTTCGAAATTGATTTCGAGCCTTTTTGACAAAAATATTTCGAGCTTTTTTGAAAAAAAATTCGAGCCTTTTTCAAAAAAATATCTGAGGCTTTTCATGTAATATTTGAAGACATTGTGAATCATGGGTTTTTGTTAATGGTTTGTGATTATTAATTTGATAGCCTCATGAATCGGGTTAGAATAGTAATATCTTACAACGGTCGATGGGACCAGTTACCCGACGAAAGTCAGAGGTTTGTTGGATCCGATAATCGGGGATGTACGTGTCAAACAATATGACTTACGAAGAATTGGACGATCGTGCTACTATTGTGAACTATGATGTAAACAAATACAATGTTGAGTTGTCATCAATATCACTCGTTCCTGGCAGTACGTGTCGCACATTGATAAGGAATGACGACGATGTCCAGTTTATGCTAGGGGAAGATCGAGTGATCCCTCAAGTATGTGTCAGTCTAACTGAGCGGACAGCTGGAGATGTGGTAGGGAATGATATTCCTCCTCCTGAAAATACCAACAGTTTGGATCCTTTAGCGGTAGCAACCAAGTGTTCACCCAAGGGGGTCCCAGCGAAGGTGGGGAAACATGTGTGGTTCCCACAAGTTGCGGTCGCCATGCACATGCAGCTGAACCTCAATTGGGTGATGTGTTTGGCAGTCGAATTGAGCAGTACGATGTGCATTAATGAGCAGTACAATGAGCAGTACGATGCACAGGACAATGAACAGTACGATGCGCAGTACAATCAACAGAGCAATTACCCGAACCATGAACAGGTTGATACTGAGGCAAATAATGAACATGTTCATGATCTCCAAAATGTGGATGAAGAGCCTGCACAAATGCAAACAAGCGGTAGACGTGTACAAGGAGTTAGTTGTGCACTGCCCAGATATGCCTGGGACTTCCGAGGTCCGTTGTAATATGACATCATCTGATTCTGTAATGCGAGAACTTGGTTATTCCAGGAGCAGATCTACCCATCGTTTGATTTGGTACAAGCAGCACCCTTGGCAGCGTAAGAACCGAGAACCATGATTTATAAAGGTCAATTTTTTCGAGTAAAAAGGATTGAAGAGGCTAGTTGGCCATTTTGCGATGCGGCAGAACTTTGAATGGAAGGTGAAAAGGTCCAAAAACACTTTACATCTGGTTTGCATCATTGACGACTGTACGTGAAATTAAGAGCGGTGAGGAGAGAAGAAGTACTTACTTTCAAGTCAGAAGTTTTGTCAACGAACACAGTTGTCCTTGGAGGAGATTCACCGTCGCCACCGACAAGCTAGTGCAGTCATAATCAGAGAAGTCGTGCCCCTAGACTTCAACAAACCGATGGTCGTCTCATGCGTCCGAAGGACATAATCGTCGATATGAAACAATGTATGGCATCCAAATCATGTACAGTAAGGCACATGATGCCTTGCAATATGCATTGTCATTGACCTATGGAACGCATGAAGAAAGTTTCCAACTGCTCCCATCTTTTGCGTATGTTCTCGAACAGCAAAATCTGGGCACAATCACGGACTTACAGTGCGATGACCATGGTAAATTCCTCTACTTTTTCATGTCGTTAGGGTCCTCAATTAGAGGTTTTCGGAGGTGTATGCGTCCTGTTATTGCAGTAGATGGTACCCATTTGAAGGGAAGATTCGGGGGTACAATGTTTGTGGCAACTGCACAAGATGGAAACGAACAAGTGTATCCAATTGCTTTTGGGTACCGTGACTCAGAGAACAACCTTTCATGGGAGTGGTTTTTAGAATGCTTGAGGGGTGCCCTTGGTCATATAGATGATCTGGTTTTCATTTCCGATCGCCATCCAAGCATTGAAGCAGGGATTTCTTAAGTGTTCCCTTATGCAACCCATACCGTTTGTGTCTGGCATTTTGGTGAAAATATGAAGAAGCGATTCCACAGAAAGGATGTTGCCCAGATAATGGATTATGCTGCTAGGTCGTACATTGAAATCCAGTATGATCGGCACATGGAGGAGTTACGTAAGCTGCACCAGGGTGCATACGATTATGCCATTGATGCCGGTCCACAGAAGTGGTCCCGTGTTCACTGTCCCCAAAGAGGTACAGGTTGATGACCACAAATGTTACAGAGTGCATAAACTCCTGCCTAAAATTCGCTCGGCAACTGCCACAATGACACTGTCAGAGTTCATTCGGAATATGCTACAGAAGTGGTTTCATGATCGTCATGCAAATGCACAGTCCATGCGTCATCGATTGACCGACGCAGCACATCTTTTGATCCTCAAACATGTCGAGAAGTGCAGTTATATGACCGTAAATCCAGTTGACTGGAACATATTCTCCGTCAGACACAAGGGAAAATAGTGGACGGTTGACTTAGCCCGGAAGACATGCACATGCAACAAATTCCAAATGGACTTTTTACCATGTAAACACGCACTCGCAGCGGCAAGGTACATTACAATTTACAGTTAACGGTTTATATTATCCAAACGTGAGTCTCACCCTTTTCATTGTTGCAGGGAGTGGAATTTGGATTTTACATCTCTGTGTGCGGATTACTACAAGAGGGAGACACTTATTGATGCATACTCAGTTCCTATTATGCCTGTTGGCCATCCTGCTTCATGGGTTGTGCCATCCGACATCGCATCACGGGTGGTTTTAAATCCAAAGGCGAAGAGGCAATCAGGTCTACCGATGGAGGGTCGACATGCCTCGTCTTCGGAGAGGACAACCACACAGTCGTGTAGAATGTGTGGACAACCAGGACATAACAGCAGGAGGTGTTCCAACCCACCTATGGTTAATGAAGGTCCCAGCATAATTGTCCCCGAGGAATACCGCCGCAAGTGCAGTATCTGTCATAAAATTGGACACAACAAACAAACGTGCCCTGAGAAAGACTGTACCGTGGAATGAATGGAGCCTTACTTACAAGAGGAAGACGAATTGCCACCCTTGGTTCTTATGTTTTATGTAGAAGTAATATGATTGATTTCATGTTCGAATTTCGTTTGTTATAGTGTTTATGTATACTCATGATGGGGATTTGTACTTCGTATATAAGTTAGAATGAATGTTCCCGGATGCTCATGAGAAATGCCAAAACAGTAAACTATCCGTGTGGGATACTTTGCTTTCTCAATCCTTAGATGCTTATCAACTTCCGCTTTAGTACCTTTGTTTTATGAGGAACATGTCTCCAACCTGATGTCTTCCAACATCGTTCAAACTTTCACAACCATGCTCGATACAGTTGTTTGGTGAGACCCTTGGTTCTTATGTAGAACTAATGTGATTGATTTTATGTTCAAAAATATATTATAATTTAGTTGTTCGTCTAATGTCATACTAGATGCTTTATTGAATTTGCTGTATTGTTTATGGATTTCAATGTATGAAATGTGTGTGTTTAACTTTGAACTGCAAACACTTCAAACACTTGAAGAAAAAAAATTCATCATTTCATTACTCAAAAAATGTTATGTACATCAACTACATCTACATCAACTATATGGGCTTCGAGTTACAAAAAACCTCGACCGCCATCTTCTCCCTGATGGTGGCCATATCAGCTTCGGACCAGTCGAAGGTATCCCTGTTCGCCACCAGGTACTCAATAATTTTCAATGTATGGGCCCCATAGTTTCCCCTGCAATTAACCACGTGAACAAACATTATAATGGGATGCTATTAAAACCGATTGTGATAGAATAAGAACTTCAAACAGTCATACCCCCGTTCCTGTTGCGGCACACGGTTGGCATGCACGAAGAACATCCGGAACGGCTTTTCTTCCCTTTGTACGTCACATCACCTCTCCGTCTGTTCCGGTGAAAGTGTACCGCATCCAGCATCGAGGGTAGCAACCACCTTAAGCACGCGAACTGGGTATTCCTATGGCTATATCGGACCTGCTGTCTGAACGGGTCAAACACGAAAATGTACCCTTTTGCAAGGTTGACGCTGCCCACGACCCAATGGTAACCTCCGAGGTTGCAAGGAATCAGAACCTGCAGGTGTTTCTCCAAAGTGTTAGCAAATTTTTTTATTATACAGATGGACACAAAGTCAAATTTACACTGACCGTGTCAACGTCGTGCCATGGCAGGTTTGCCTACGGGAGCAGGCCATATACCACCTCAAGCTCATCACGAGGATACTGGCGATCCAGCACAGTCCAACCATCTAGGGGTCTCTTGTCCTCACCCATGCAGATTCTCTGCCAGCTATGATATGCCAATGTCTGTGCATAGAAAATTAACCGACACGTCAGGTAAAAAATATTTGAACACATCAAGGTAGAAGCGAAAACCGTACTCAATAAACACTTACATAGAATTGTTAATCTAGTATGTTGGTCCTCCTCTCATACACAGTGGGGAATGCTTGTTGACGTTTCCGGAGAACGTTGCAGTATGCATCAATGTGCTAACAAATATCAACAATTCGTATTGTTAGGATTCAACCATTTGTGAATGAAACTTCTACAGGTGAATCAAGTGAGGAACATACCGAATCGTCCAACTCCATGAAGTTGGTTTGAAACCGGTGGAACCAAGTCACATTGACACCAACTGGGTGGTGCAGATCCACATCACGTCTGCATAATTGGAGACAAATTTAACATAATACTTACTTGTACCTGTGGACGAAAATACTATAAACAGATTGTAATGTTTTAGATTATACTTACAATTCCCCTGTCATGCTCCTCTTGTAGGCTAGGTACGACGCAAGCTGGTCAGATCTACCAATCCGTGTGGCATCCATTCATGTACTGGCTGCGGATGCGGCATCGTCCGTGGCCTCTTCGGTCGACAGGGGTCTGTGTATGGGCTCCGCTCCATCCAACCTCGACGTCGAATCCGGTCTCCACGCCTCAGGGGTGGTGGACTCCGGTCCAAATCAGGGTCATCGGTGTGGTGTGAGGAGGAACTCGTTCCCTGTTGATCACCTGGAATCGACCGGTGGGGTGTCAAATGACAGACCGGAGGTCGGCTGGAGGGGTCGGCTGCACTCGGGTCGACCGTATTAAGATTATGCTCAATAGCAAGAGTGTAATGTTGTAATTAACAATCTTTTTTCATATTAATAAAGTGATTTCTGGTTTAACAAATCTTATAGCATTTATAGTTTAATATTATAATTGTCAAAGTAAATAATCATAAGGTCTAAAGACTATGAGAAAAGAAGAATTGTTCGTACATCTGGATATGTATGTGGTAGACACAATTCTTTAGTTAGTCTTGAATCTTGTTCACAACTTAAGTTAAAGGTTGGGCATCTTTATCTTGTTAAAGTTGTAGAATTCTTTGCTAGCATTTGAGTGGGATCAAATGAGATATGATGAGTCTAAAATCATCGGAGTGTCTTCGAGCAAAAGAATCTAGTGCACTGGGTGCATTGAACTGGATCACAATGAAATACTTTATCTATAACCGTCAGTAGATAAAAGTCTTTTCATTATCAGGACAATCGGAGAGTCTATCTTAATCCTGAGATAAATGATGGACTTATGGTTGCAAGTGATATCATTTGAGTTATCAATGAGTACGATTATATCGCATAGTCTATCCTCGATAGTTTGGTGATATTCATTTGTTAATCGATAGAGGACTTCATTTATAGATATGGACATCGTGGCTCCATTTATTAAATGAGAGTATAATATCATCATATGGATGTTTGAGGTAATTGGATATTAAATCTCAACGTTGAGTTTTCGATAGTGTCTATTGAAAACATGGCTTCTGGACAAGTCAAAATATCTAAGTTCAAAACGTGGTCATATGAGTAAATATGGTAACTTGGAGAGTTATAGGCGGTCTATGAACTCTTGGTGATTACTGATATTAATCACGAGGATACACTATCTCCAACATGATTGTCTAGGGTATGAATGAGGAACATCTTCCTTTTCTATCTTTATTTAAGAGTTCAATTTTAGCTCTTTAGTGGAATGAGTTAAAATTAATGGATCGGACCTAAGTGAATCATTTGTTGATTGTGATTAGGTTATGTCCATTGAAGCTTAAATTTAGATAGCCCACCAAGATCCCCAATCCACACGAACTTGCATGGATCACTTGATATATTCTACCGGACCAATTTATGGGTCCATTTAGAATTGCATTTAATATATTAAGAATATAATTTGCACATTATTTATTTAATGGGCTGCACAATTGTATTAATATATTAATGAAAGACATGTGGGCTTGTTTCTTTTAGTAAGAATGAGTCTGGTTCACATGTGGGCTTTTTATTTAAAGTCCAATGGATTAAATGAAATAAGAAAATAATATATGGCCCATTTATTTTAAGTGAGGCGGCAAGGGTTACTATATTAGCCTATATATTATTTTGTTTCATTGTTTAATTAAATAATAATTAATTAATTTATTAATTAATTGTTAATTAAGAAACAAATCTTTTTCTGATAAGGAAATATATTCCTAAAGTTATACTATTGGAAGTAGTATACTAAAATTAAAAGACTTGTTTGATAAGAAAATAAATAATTAATTTTATTTATTTAATCAAATAAGAAGTCTTTTTATTTAGTCAAATAAAAAAAGAATAAAATATCTATGAGTTGGATTAGGGTTTGAAGTCTTAAACTAGATGGAAATTAGGGTGCAACACAAACCCTTTTTGGCTTGTGATTTGCGGCAACCCTAGTCCCTTTTAGAGAAGGATTTTTCGGCAACCCTAATAGAAAGAAGGAAAGAAAAATTGGCCACCTATATATGTGTACTTATAGAATTCGTTCACAACAAGCATTGTGCTTGAGATGCAATTTTCTTCTTCTTCTCAATTCATAGAAAGGTTTTTATTCTACTAAAACATAAAAGAGTGAATAGATTATTCTTTGATGGTACACTAATTGCTTGTTCATCAATAAGCTTGTGTGTACAACATCGATTTAGGTTCACGCGAGTTTCGATCATTAGATTGAGAACTCAAAAGTGACCGGAATAATCTTAGTCTTCTTTTGATTGTTTTTGTGACTAACAAAGAAAAAGAAAAGTTTGTTTGTCCATTCTCAGGTTTGCAATTCAAAGAAAAGGGAGACCACGCTCCTAGGTGATCCACGTTCGTGCTAGGATTGAAGATCTTGCGGATTACCATCGACGTAAGTCAATCGGATCACGCGACAAAAGGTATTCTTCTTTTGTTAGATAATATATATGTTTAATTGATTAAAGGGTTTAAGGTTCATAAAAAGGAAAAATTTTAAAAGTTACTAAATCTATTTTTAGTCTCGCTTCCGCTGCGTGTACTACGGTATTTTTCCCTACAGACCGAAGGTCTATGCTCGTAGGAGGAACCTCGTACGCTGGGATCGACTGGACGATCGCGCTGCAATGTGGCGTCAGGGGTGACCTTCTGGAAATGTATAGGTGTGAGCTCCTGGGAGTGAACAGGATCATCCAGCAGCTGTGATGAGCGGACTGTGGTGATGTCCTCAGGCAGTACCTGCTCCAAGACTGCTGTCTCTATATCACCTGCTGTCTGTGTACCACCGCGCACCTCCTCTCGTGCTGTCGCATCATGACCCTGCGGATCTGAGACTGTGTCTGTGGTACGTGGCTGCCCATGGCTGGTCCCTCGGTCTGTCCACCCTGTACCTGTGGGAGTAAATGCTCCGTCATGGTCATCAAATGGTTGGTCATCGAATGGTGGACCATCCATACGGTGCTGCGACGTCGGACCCTGTTGGGCCCGGATCAAATCCAGCAACTCCTGATGCTGCGCAGCTCTTTTCTCTTCACTCGTACGGAAAGCCTCCATGACATCCTCCCGTAATTTTTGAACAGCATCTATCACCTCTGCCAATTTACGCTCCCAAGCCTGAAAGGAATTCGGACTCTGTCAGTACTAAAACTATTAAGTCAATTGAAATTAAATCATGTGGTCCTAAAAATGCTTATGTACCTGTGGACGCTCTCCGACGCCTCCCCATGAATGACCTTGAGGTCCAGGCTGTGTGTCCAAATTGAATCGTACCCGCCTACGCCTCACGGGAGTAGGACTGCCAACCTCCGGTTCTGAATCACGTCCAGCTGTAGGTTGTCTGGGCAAAGTCACGCGTACCCGCCTAGACCTCGTGGGACTCCCACGGCCATTGCCGACATCCGGGTCTGAGCCCTCCGTATCACTGGGTCCAGAGTACGAAGGATCCATATCACTAGGTCCGTAAGAATCCTCCGTATGACTGGGTCCGCCAGTCCTATGTAGTTCCAGATCCGGGAGGCCTCCAGGTAAATCTGTAGCATAGTGATCATACAGACTGGGTCCCTGATCTATGCCTTCGTAATACCGTTGACCCATCTCAACAGCTGTCGCCACCAATTCAGACCACGCAGACATCTGCAATTGGAGTTACATCATTGTAATTACATCATTGTAATTATACACATACTAAAAAATATAAACATTAACAACAACAATATTTACAGTTTCAGTGAAAATCTCATCCAGCTTTTTCCCTCGCGGTCGCTTAGTCAACTTCCATTTCAGAATACGTGGAGGGGGTAGCTCGGGGTTAACCCTGCGGATCCCACATTTTTGATTGCCAAGGGAGGGGATAACCTCAAAAGCAAATACCTGCGTAATAGACAAGTACGATCACAAGTAAATACATCAGTCATATAAAAAATTCTCAATTAAGTACGGATGCAAAGTAAATGCTAACCAATAGTGCGTGCGCTAGACCGTATATGTTGTAGGACTCGATGGTGTCAACGCCCTGTCTTGCCTGTCGTGCTGCCTGCCGTGGACTATCCAAAGCATTCATGTAACCAAAAATAGACCGCCTATACACGTATGCGCCCCACGGGAACGCATCAAAAGTGTCCAAGTCCTCGACTAGTCGAAACTGCCATGCTGGAACTTTAAATCTCTCGTCCACCCCCATCAGTATCCAGTTCAGCAAAAACAATAATGACAGCTTCACTGCATCGTACTGCGACTGGAAAACACCAATCCGAAGCACCGCTCTCAGCTCTTGAAACTCGATGACTCGACCCTGGAAGTACCGGTCGTGTATGCCATTCTGTACCACCATATCATAACTCGCTGTGTCGGGAATCACTCCGAACTTCAATCCGGTGATTAGACAAAACTCAACCTTCGAGAACCGGACCGTATGGTTCCCTAACAGAAATCGCATCTCATCTTCCGGCCCATTGTGATGCAACTCACGCAAAAGTAGCCGATGGACAATGCCACCAGAAAAATTAATCTCACGATGCATCCGGAGGAAATGACCGAAACATGACTCAGTAAACCGACGTCGGTCTTCGATCCTCAGATTTTCAGGTACTCTTTCAAGTGCATTGTCGATATCTCTAAGGTCATCGAAATGGTCATGCCGAATAATTTTTCCATTGAACCATTCTCCCACTGGGGTTTTAAGGAAATCATTCGGATTCGCCATCTGCATATTGACGGAAAAAAAGCAAATAAGTTACTGAAAAGGCTCGAACTGTGTATGGAAAAGGCTTGAAAACAGTCCAAAAAGGCTCGACATAAATGATCAAAAAGGCACGATAACAGTGCAAAAACTCACGGTAAAATTCAAAAAGGCACGATAACAGTGCAAAAAGGCACGATAAAATTCAAAAAGGCTCGATAACACTACAAAAAGGCACGATAACATTACAAAAAGGCACGATAACATAAAGGTTCAAAAAGGCTCGATAACATTTCAAAAAGCTCGATAAAAGTATAAAAAGGCACGATAACATCAATATTCAAAAAGGCTCGATAACATATCAAAAAGGCTCGATAACAATTCAAAAAGGCTCGATAACAATAACAAAAGGCACGATAAAATCAATGTTCAAAAAGGCACGATAACATATCAAAAAGGCTCGATAACAGTAACAAAAAGCACGATAACATATAAGTTCTAAAAGGCTCGATTTTGTTTCAAAAGGCTCGACAAAAGTTTCTAAAAGGCTCAATAACTTTTCTAAAAGGCTCGATAACTTTTCAAAAGGCTCGATAATTTTTCTAAAAGGCTCGATAACACTGCAAAAAGGCTCGATTCAGTTTCAAAAACTCTTGGAAAACAAAAGGCACGATAAAATCAATGTTCAAAAAGGCACGATAACATATCAAAAAGGCTCGATAACAGTAACAAAAGGCACGATAACATATAGGTTCTAAAAGGCTCGATTTTGTTTCAAAAGGCTCGACAAAAGTTTCTAAAAGGCTCGATAACCTTTCTAAAAGGCTCGATAACCTTTCTAAATGCTCGATAACCTTTCTAAAAGGCTCGATAACCTTTCTAAAGGCTCGATAACCTTTCTAAAAGGCTCGATAAGACTGCAAAAAGGCTCGATTCAGTTTCAAAAACTCTTGGAAACCCAGAACTTCATCGTTTTCACTACCAAAAGGCTCGAAATTTTTTCCTAAACTAAAACCCTAACCTAAACTCATCAAACAAACATAATGGACAACAAATGCGTGAGAGATAAAGACATACCGTGGTCGGTATTGACTTCGCCGGTACGTCGGTACTGTAGCTCCGTCGCCAGTGGTTCGTTGTCACAATTTGGTCGACTGTTGCGCCGTCGGGGTTTTCTCTCATAGAGCTTTTCTTCCAAAGTTTCAAAACAAAGAAACAGACAAACAAAGGGGTATTTTCGTTTGGTCCCATTAAATGGTGCCTTTTAAACTTAACTTATTAACTTGGTGCCTATTCCCCAAAAACCACCCCAAACAGTGCTATTTAAATTTTGAACCCATATTTAGTAGTTATCAAATGGGAGAATGTGATACCGTAGTGAAGATCGATAAACAAGTTTTTGTAAACTATGACTATGATCGATGTTCTTGTACAAATACTTGGTTTAAACTCTAAACCGGTTCAAAATTTTGAAAACTGAATTGTTCTCGATTCAATTCGGTTTTGCCGAAAACCAAACTGATACATGCCCAACCCTATTCTCACGTATATATATTTTGAGACTTAATTAGAAACAAAAGCAAAATCAGTTAAGAGCATGCAGCTGTTATATTTTTCTTCAAGTATAAATGTTGTGACTTTAATTATCTTCTTTTTTGAAGACACTATATGTGTAAATTGATTGATTGACATATTTGTTGAAAAACAGACTATAAGTTGATGAAATGATCTTATCAATCAAAAGAGAAATAATTATGATAGAATTTCTTAACCAAACAAAATGACAATCCTACTATATTATAAGAGTAATTGGGGTCATTATACATATGCTGGGATCAAAATCCACACTGAATCACAACCTTCATCTACTACATATAATAGTATCACCCTAAACCCACTAATATCTTGAAGGAGTAAATCCCCGAAGAATCTATTATTATTAGGAACAGCAGACCTGTTGTTTCTGGGTTGGAGAATCACGGAGTAAGCTCACCTCCTTCTTCAGAAATGCAGGCAAAGCAAAGGCTGATGTGTGAATCTGTTAACAGAATGACACAGATTCAAAACATTACTTTGTTATCAATGTCGAAGATTAGAGCGACTTTTATTAACTATTTCTTAGTAACATGATATGCCAATTGATCAAAAGCAAGACAAGATGCAAGAAAACAGAATGCATTTCATCATCGTTCAGATTTAGAAACAAAATTTCACACATGATTATGACAGGAAACTAATTGAAAATCACTACAACGTACCATCAAGAAGTTATGACTTATATTCCCAAGCAAATAAACTGGGGAGAAGTTTCGTTCTATGATTGTGTTTCAAATAGCACTCGCATCATAAATCTAACGTTTTGACCCAAGAACTTGAATCAGGTCTATTGTACATCTCCAACAATCATTGTTATCCTTCCCATATGTTTGATCATATACTCTAAAGTATTAAGACTATATCAATAAGTCCTTTTTTTCTAATTTATATAAATGCAAAAATATTAGACATGTAAAGCCAAAAATCTCGTATGTAAGGCAATCACTCAAAGACCAAATGAGGCTCTACTATATTTTCATCCAAACCTACAAATACATAAACCAGTATGAGCCAGCCACAACTACAAACCATTTAAGTTGACCTATGCAAAACAATGAGAAATCAAAACTAATGAAACTAGACTTGAATTGAGGAGCATTTATACCTCTGAATTATAGAACCTAAGTTCTCTTTTATGCTTGACGGCTCCCTCAATCATCTCGATAGGATTAATGGGATTAATGAAATCAACAGGAGGCCCCTCTCTCGAGCATATCAGGAATCCAATCACACCACTGCATGCCAAGTAAGAAATGAGGCGTCAAAGAAGAATATTTCACAGAATGTTATTGCATAGCATTTCTAAAATCAATCGGTTGGACAAGTTTAAGATCCTATTGATAAGTAACAAATTGGAAGCGCCAAAAAATATCAGAAGAGGGGGGTAAATCATTGCCTTGGATATGTTGGAACACTCGCCCAAGCATAATGGACAGAACCCTTAAATGTTTCACGGCAGATAGAGATCATATCTTCAATAAGGTGTGTATGAAGCCACATGCTTTCTGCCATGTTACAGAGGACACCATCAGGCCTCAAGGCTTTAGCAATCGTTTCAAAGAAAGGTTTCTCTACAAGCTCTTGGGCAGGACCTGAATCGGGATGAGGAAAGTTAATTGATAATTTATAATAAGACTTGAAACATCTACAAATTATCAAAAAAGAAAATCAAATAAAGCATTGCTTTGACATTCTTAGGTTAATAGGTATGAAGAACATTCCAATAAACTCAAAAGAAAGATCTGACATAACATAGCAAACAAAATGATGTAGTTTCTCAAGAAATTCCAAATTAACATTTTTAGAGCTTCTCCAACCCTGCGCCAAACAACTCGCCATCGCCAAGCTGCCACAAAATCGCCCTCCAACCCATCGCCAAACGCTGTGCCAACTGAGGAAGATGAACAGTGTCACGCAATATATTGCCCGGCACTGTTCTTCTTTGCTCAATCACTGTTCTTTTTTGTCTTTTTTTTTTTATCCCTCAACTTTTATACAATCACGTTTTGACCCTATTTTTTAAAAATATATTTTGATTATATCCTTTATTAAAAGGTTTTGTTTTTTCACATATTTACCCTAATCAATTAAATTTATTCCAATTTGGTCCTTTTTATTATTTAATGATTTTTTTTTGATTTAATTATTATTGATATTAACATTTATAATAAACTAAAATGAAGTGTAAAAGTACAAATTTTAAATGCCATTTTTTTTAATTAAATCACTTCATACCTACATTAATTCATAAGTTTTAAATGCAATTTTTTTAATAAATCACTTCATTCCTACATTAATTCATGAAGCAAAATACATTAATTAATAAAAACATTAAAAACGAAATACAAACTTCATAGTGATAAAATAAATTACCACTAATTAGAATACACTAAAATTAAGGAAAAATACAACATAAATTACAACAACGATTTAGTGGTCTGGAAAACCATTTCCAGATCCTCCGATATTATTGAAAAAATCACCCAAAGACCCAGATGAACTACCGAATCCATGGCCTTGTTGCCGAGCATGTTTTGCCATAATTTTTAATTGTTGTTGATTCACAAACTCGTGCTTTCTTGGATCAGTTATGGAATCCAAATCCATCATTACAATTTTGGTTTCCCGCAGCTCCAATTTTCTCTCCAGAAGTAACGGAAGCACCAACTCCGAAAGTTGAGATGGTGTTAGATGAAAATACCCAATTTCAATCATTTCTAGCTCGACATAGAAAAATCAAGGATAAAGAGGCTCACGTTGCACTCTGAAATGCCTTAATAAATCATTTGTGGGATAAATAAACTAATTCAGATGATTAGATGATGATCAATATATACTTTTATTTTTATGCTTTTTCTTTTTTATTTTATGAAATGTAATGTTTAAGTTATTTTAATAATAAATGCAATATTTTACCGAATTAAATTTAATTTCTATTAATGTATTAATTTCATAATTTCATATTGTATTGCAATATTATGTTAATTATGGGGTGAAATGTTAATTGTGGAGAATTATTTAAAAAGGGGAAAGAAATGGAATATTCCTAGGAATATTCCCTATAGAGATAAATTTGGTGCAGTGGGTTGGAGATGGAATACTAAAATAGTGTGACTGTTGCACTATTTTAGTGCAAAACTTGCACCAAATCCACTATTTGGGTTGGAGTTGCTCTTAGGCTCAGTGGAGGATCGACATTCAATGTAACATGAAGTGCTCATGTCAGAAAAAAAAAATGACGAGGATAACATTTTGGATAACATTTTGGAGCAGTTATAAGAAAATGCAAATCACCATAATATTATTTGTAGTTAAATTATATATATATATTATCAAAAGCAATTAAATTAAGATAAAATTATATAAAATGATATTTTTTTTATCTATTAAAATAATTAGATAAAAAAATTGATAATTTATTTATATAATTCAAATAATATAAACTTTTTTAATTTGATGGGAGTGTACACCCTAAACACCGAATTGGGAGGAGAGAGAGAATTGGGACTGACGGAGAGAGAGAATTGAGATATGTGAGAAAGTGAATGTTGACGTGATGTTGTCGGGAGTCGTTTGTTTTTTCCACTTAAGAATTAATGGGTCTGAATCATAATTATTAAGTTGTTTTGTTTGTTTTTTTTAAGTGGTCAATTAAACAACTCTAAAATACCAAAAAAACTACTTAAAATAAAAAGTAAAAAATCATGACTTTTCACTTAATTGCAAATCACTGAATTATATTAAGGGTGCCGATATTGACACCCATAAATATGATAAGCACACCCATATTTTAATAAAAAAAATTAATTACAAAAATATTCTAATAGGAATTTACCAATAAGGACAAATTAGTTTAATTAAAAATAAATCACACATATCTTCAACCATATTACTTTATTAAAAATAAAAAATAAAAAATAAAAAAAAACTAAACTCTAATTAAACCCTAATTCTATTTCAAGTATCAAAATCTTCAATTATCATTCTGTTTGGCATAAATTTTAGGTATTTTAGAGAGAATTGATGTTGCTGATATAAGAATCGAATTCTTGCGGATCATGTCAAGTTTAGAGACATCAACGGTGAGAAAGGAAAGTTTGAGAAGGTTGGTTTCGTTGTAAAGACTTTGTAGGAGCTAGTAGACAAATTTGATTGAAGCTTCTTTTTTTTTTTTTTTTCAGACTGCAATCTTTATTAAAAAAAAAAAGGCCAAGAAAGACCAACTGAACAACAACAAAAGCAAGGAAGAGGAATGATAATGCTTATTTCTATACTTGATGTAGCCCTGTTTTACCTATCATTTGCCTTCGTTTTCCGGGTAAAACTGGTATTTTTAATGTTTAAATAAGCTTGTGCATGTTTCGGGACTTCTAAGGGCTTTATTGTAGATAAATGAAGAATGGGAGGCAAAAACATCAAGTTTGAGGAAAATACCAGGCCTGAAGAAGTGAAGACAGAGAATCGGCGCTGTACGGGCGCTGTACGTACAGCGCCAGGCCTAAAGAATTGAAGACAGAAAAGGGGCGCTATACAGGCGCTGTACAGAAGCGCTTTACATACAGCGCCCAAAACAGGATTTGCGAGATCAGAAAAGTAGTGCTGTACAGGCGCTGTACAGAAGCGCTCTACGTACAGCACCCACACTGCCACATCAGAAATTGGTCTAGGTTTTCGTGCCCTAATTTTATACACTATAAATACCTCCCTTCAGCTTCTTTTGCCTCACCTCTTGCACGACCATTGAGCTCCAAAACACCTCCACTTCACTCCCAAACATCCAAGAACACTTCTTTCACCAAATTCCTTCACTAAATAACTCACATCCTTTATCAAATCATCATCTAAACTCATTTCTCACCTCACCACCTCTTTTCCTCACCAAAACCCACCATAGAAACCACACCTTGGAGCAAGAGAAGTCAAGGAGAGAAGAAGTCAAGCACAACCAAGCAAGAGAGGAGGAGTTCTTCACATTAGTTTACTCTAATCCTTTCTCTCTTTACGTTTATTCATCTTTGATTATGGCTTGTACTTATTACTCATATTTTGTAGTCATTTATTGTACTATGAACTAAACTTCCTTGGCTAAGGCCAAGATGAAGCCTTTTCCATGAATTGTTAATCAAGGCCATCACTTTATCATCATTGCTTGTGTTGTGTATGCTTATTTCATGTTCTTAATCATTATTGAATGTCTAGCTAGCATTTAGTAATTGTTTGGTTGTTGTGTGAAGTACCGAGAGGAGAAGCACACAATGTGCTCGATGAAATGTGTGATAGAGGTTGGTAAGATAGAAATATGCGATGCTAGCCTCTAGGATTCAATTTGTGTGCCATGAAACTTAATGAATTTATATGTAGTTCGGATAACCATTGAGAAATAGGTTGTTGGTGCATATAAATATTGTCTTTATCACTTGAGAGAGGTTAGAGACTAATTGAGGGTATCACGAATCTACACACACACTTGCATACTTTACTTCAAATGATGTGCCTAAAATTGATGAGAATTGGATAGGTGGATTCAAGGTCTTAGCCTAATTTCCCATACGAGATACAATCACTTGCTTGTGTTTGCCTTTGCTCAAGTTTGTTTACTTGTTTATTTTCAATTATTGCATTAGTGTAGTTTAAGTTATAATTGAGTAGTATAATCCATCATTGAATATTGCTTGTTTGAATAGCTTTGGAACTAATCAATTTTGGTAATCGATCACTCAATCCTTGTGGGAACGAACTTTTATTTTTCATTGTGCTACTCTTTGATCTCGTACTATTGCGGGAGTCTTAAAAAGGCTAGTCAAGGAACAAGCAACTAGCACCCATTTCCATAGCCAACAAACAGAACAACAAGCAGCTGCACAAAAGCAACTGAGAACCACAACACCCCACACGCCTAAAAGCCAAACCAAACTTAACAAAAACAAACACAACCAGTAATCAAGTTTTTTTAAGTAATCAAATTTAATTACTTGTAAATCAAACAAGTAATCAATTTTTATTTTATTTTTTAATTCCTTTGTTTGTGAGAGAATGCTTGAAGTGAAAGTATTATTTGGAAGTCAAGAATTCAAAACTGAGAGAACTTGACAACTTGAAATAGAGCTTCTCAAAATTTAAGAATTTATGAATTCTCTGTGTTTTTGAGCCTGGAGAACTTAAGAATTTATCATTTGTGAAATTGGGTGTGTTAATAATTTAAAAGGGATTATAAATAAATTATATTAATTAAAACATTCATTTAAATAAGAGTACTATTGGCATTAAGTTGGTTGTTTATAGTAATGTTTTAATTTTAAATTTTAGACATGGGTTTACTTATAAATATGGGTGTGCTTATCATATTTATGGGTGTCAATATCCACACCCTTGCATTAAATGCAATCCAAAATCTTTTCTTCCGATACTATCCCCCATATATAACATATTTTCAATTTCATCATAATTATATATGGTATAGAAATTTTTATTTTAATATATTGTTTATTTTAAACAGCTTTAAAAATAAAATAAAATAACCCTAATC